>VDFB02137827.1:59447-102438 GCA_007258455.2 Sequoia sempervirens
AAACTAGTGAAGTTGAAGAAGAGAGACCAGAAGATCTTGAAGTTGAAAAAATCCTAAGAAGAATCTGAGGTATGTAAGATTGAATCATTCAGAAGATCAGATTATAGGTGATAAGAACAAAGGTGTCCAGACTAGGAGAAAAATTGTAGAAGAGTATTGCTTGATTTCAAAGACTGAGCCTACTAGTGTGAATGAAGCATGTAAAGATGAGCATTGGGTTAAAGCAATGAAAGAAGAGTTAAAACAGATTGAAAAGAATGATACATGGATTCTTGTTCCTAGACCTAAGGACAAAAATATAATTGGAACCAAATGGGTCTTTAGAAACAAACTGAATGAGCAAGGCGAAGTGGTTAGAAATAAAGCAAGACTGGTATGTAAAGGATATTCACAGATGGAAGGAATTGATTTTGAAGAGACCTTTGCCCCTATTGCTAGAATTGAAGTTGTAAGATTATTTCTTGCCTATGTTGCTCACAAGAACTACAAAGTTTATTAGATGGATGTCAAATCAGATTTTCTAAATGGTGAATTGGAAGAAGTGTATGTTGAGCAACTCGATGGATTCCGGTTGATTGATAAGGAAGATATGGTGTGTCGGTTGAAGAAAGCATTGTATGGACTCAAGCAAGCCCCTAGAGCATGGTATGCAAGATTAGATAAGTATTTGTTGAAGCTTGGATTTAACAAAGGTACTGCTGATAGTAATCTGTATTTCAAGATTGATCATAATAAAGATTTGATTGTTGAAGTCTTTATTGATGATATCATTTTTGGAGGAGATGATGGTTTGTGCATGAAGTTTGCTAATGAGATGCAAAATGAATTTGAGATGTCTATGATTGGTGAGATGAAATTCTTTTTGGGATTGAAAATTACTCAATTAGATAAAGGGATTTTTATATCTCAATCCAAGTATGTGAAGGAATTGTTGAAGAAGTTCGGTATGGAAGATTCAAAGCCAGTTGGTACACCCATGGTGACCAAATACAAGTTGACAACAGAAGATGATTCTCTAAAATAAAATCAGACAAGATACAAATCAATGATTGGTGGATTGTTGTATTTAACTCAAACTAGGCCTGATATCATGAATGTTGTATGTATTGTTGCAAGATTTCAAGATAATCCGAAGGAATCTCATTTGACTGCTATGAAGAGAATTTTCAGATACTTGAAGGGAACTGTTGATCTTGGCCTATGGTATCCTAAAGATGATGATCTTACCTTGAGTGCCTTTACTGATGTTGATTGGGTAGGAGATGTGAATGACATAAAAAGTACTAGTGGTGGAGCATTCTTCTTAGGTAAGAAGCTAATTTCATGGTTAAGCAAGAAGCAGAATGCCATTTCCTTGTCTACAATTGCAGAGGCCAAATACATTGATGTTGCTAACAATTGTACTCAAGTCCTGTGGATGAAATAGATGTTGAAGGATATCAGAGTTGTATATGATGAGCCTATTGCTATATTATGTGATAACTCAAGTACTATTAACATTTCCAAGAATCCGGTGTTGCATTAAAAAAAAGCATATATCTATCAAGTTTCACTTTTTGAGGGAAAAGGTAAGTGAAAATGAAGTCAGACTGGAGTATGTTCCTAGTAAGGAGCAGATTGCAGATATTTTTACCAAGTCGTTGCCTAAGGATACTTTTGAGTATCTTAGAGGGAAGTTAGGGGTGATTACCCCTCCTAATCAGAACTAAGGATGCATTGCTTTGCATCAGTCTGTGCATTTCACAATCATATCTTAATTTGGATTGATGTTGTGGTGGTTGCTACTCAGGGGGAGTAGTTAGATGGTTCATAAATTCAGATATGTGGTTCAAAGCTTAGAGATCTTTGCTATTGATGTCAATAGGGGAGAAGATTCATGTGAAAAACTAGTGATTATTTGGGGAGAAGAGCCTTGTGGGGAGAAAGATTATGTGAAAGTGTTGAGGAGAAGATGAGTCAGAACCTAAGCAGGAGTTAGCTGGGTTGATGGTGTTTTTCACATTGTGTGTTTCCATCAATGCCAAAGGGGGATATTTTTGGATATTGTGGTTGTGTTGCTGATATGTGGTTGCCATTGATGTCAACACTATTAGCATTAATTCATTTGAAGTTGTATATGTCGAGGATATTGAGAAAATTGTAATAAATGAGTTGCAGGTTGTTAGTAGTGAAGTAAAGTTCAGTATGTCGATTATTTTTGTACGTTGTTGATAAGAGGTTTTGGACTAAATGGTTTTTTGTTAAGTATATCTAGTTTATTCATGTCGATTTTTAGAGATCCGCATGAAGATTTGATCGAGTTATGAAGATTTTCATTCTAACAGTTTTTTTGTTGCTTTAGTCGGTGTTTTTGATTGAAGATGGTGCTATTTTAGTTAGTGCAGTTGTTGAGGATACTTCTCTTGTGATTCATGATGCTTATGGATGTTTCTAGACCATGCTCTATCTTTGTTGCATGTCCGCATTGATCGTTGTGCTCGTGGTTGGCGATTTTCTCTTGCGTGTTCATGTTTTTCTTATTCTTGGCCGACATAGTGTTTGTAGTGTGTTGTGGATCTTTGAGGAGAAATTAATTGAAGTGTTTTCATGTTGGAGATGTTGATTTGGGTCCTCACTAAGCTGTGGACGACCTTGGTTGATTCACATTGTTAATCTTTAATGTTTTGGGCCGATAGTTTATATTCATTTTATTATTTTTGTTGAGGCCGACATGAAGGGATGAAATTTCTTGTTGCGGATATATAAGAGTGATTGTTTATTTGAATTAAAGAGTGTAAGAGGGTGCAAGAGTGTGTGAGTGTATTCCAGAGTGTGTGAGTGTATTCCAGAGTGTGCAAGTATATGCCAGAGTGTGCTTGTATGTGCGAATATCATTCGAAGGCAGAGTAGAGTGTGAAGAAGTGTGCAGAAGAGTAAAGAATTGTTCATGTGCTTAATCAGAACTGTAATCAGGCATTAGCAGATGTTTTTCTCAATTCAAAATATGGATGGTTGTAATTTGAATCTCTTTGTAAGATAGTGTGTCTTCCTTTTTAATTGAGCAGTGAGCTCTAGGCAGTGTGCCTGAATGCATGTGCATTCCCCATATTTCATTTTCATTATACTTTTAATAGGGTATAATCTTGTGGATTGACCTCCATCATGGTTTTTCCCAAAATAGGGTTTCCATGTAAAAAATCTTGGTGTTATGTGTGTTTCTGATGTGTTGATGATTTATGTTTTCATTGTTAATAATTAGATCTGAGAATAGGGTTAATAAGTGGAATAAGTTTTGAATTTATATGACAACTAATTCACCCCCCCTCTCAGTTGTCTGCCCTTGTGTTGCCAACACCGACATCTAGTGAGATACTATCAGGGTAACCCATTAGAGAGTTTCTTAATTCAGTGATAACCTAGTAATGAATTGGGGGGGTGGGTAATTTTCACATAAACAAGATAATTGGTAATTCCTTGAACCCATGCCTATAGTGCTCGTTTAGGCTAAGGATGGGTTGAGAAGGCTTGGTTGGAAAGATCAACTTCCTTGTCCTCACGAAAGGAATGTTGGTTCCACATGTGTCACCCTATGGGGCCGACGTCTAGTGAGAGAATGTTAGGGTAACCATAGATAGGGGCTAACGTCTAGTGAGAGATTGTCAGGGTAACCCATGCTAAGACCATGTGATTCATGACACTCTTCCCTATTGCAGTCTAGCATTCCCTAGTTGTATGCTATCCTTCTGATGTGTGTGTGTGTGCCTCTAGAAGTGAAGTCAGTGCTGTAAGTGATGAATGCTTTTGTGATATTCATGTTGTTATGTGTTGTGCTGGAAGCATGTTAACCCTTGTTTATATCAACCTTCTGTCTTCTTGACTGTTTGCTTGTAGTGGGACCTTGTGTTATCTCCTAGCACAGGGGGTGGACCTTAGGGTTCCACATGGTCGGCAGGTTTGTGCTTTTTCCTCCATTGGGTTTCCCTTGTTGTTGTTCGTGTGCGTGGAGGTTGTTCCTTGTGTAGCGGATACTAGATCTTGTACCAGTTCAAGGAGATAGTTGCTTACTTGTGTATTGAATCTATATATCACTTGTATCATGAATGTAATCTTGATGTATTCTTCTTGTTGTATCAAGCGAAGCATTGATGTAGGCCTGTAACATTGTAATGATGCACCCTTATGCGAGGGAAAATTTATATGTACTCATTGGTTCTTATTATAAGATCTTTAATGATATTTATCTAATGTCATGTTTATGTTTGTAGTTGTGTAAGTAATGCAGTCATGGAACCTTAGAGGACTTGGTTTAGTTTTCATGTTATGTAAAGTTGTGCAAATCACTGTTAATTCTTTTAAAAAAAAAATTTGTTCCATTATTGTTGCATGTTTGTGTTGGCTAGTATCTAGTTACACAGTGTTGTACAATGCAATTTTGAAGGTTGTGTATTTTCTTTATGGTATTGATGATTTTCTATTGACTGTGAGGGCCGACATTTTTTTTCTATTTGATTGTGATGGTTTAGCCACACCTTGTGATATTATTTGCATGTATCCCTCATGGTTACATTTGATTTAGTGTTGAAATTGCACACATTTCTTGCTTTATTACTAAGATTGAATCTTTATTTGATATCTATTTATGACTTTGGTGACTAAACTAGTTTATCCTTATTATTTTCGATGGTGGCCATGTGTTGTATTGTGATTCCTCTCTAAGGACATATGAGACAGAATTAGTGAGTGTATACGAGGAAGCAGACGTAGGGAACCTTGAGGATGGGGGTATGTGAGTCTGTTATACAACTAGGAACCACTACCGACCTATGTGTGATGACTATCTCTTGGAGGCTAACCACCTTATACAGCAAGAGATAGGTCATTGTAGTCTTGTTTGGATGGTCTCACCATGTGTGTGTGCCTAACACCATCAAGCCACTGTGTGTGAGGTACGAATTATGTGAGATGGATATTGGCTCTGGCTCATGGATTATGTATCATGGATTAGTATGCTGCTTCCCGGTGTCCAGATAGACCCTTGTGTAGCCTTGTGATGTGATTCTCGGTGACATGCATTTGTGTGTATGTGAAGAATGTATGTTAAATCATGAATATAATACTTATTAAATGATAAATTGTGTATCCATGCTTCTAAAAAGGTGTAAAATCATGATCTTTTGTTGAATATGTTATGATATTTAGGGTTGTAAAATGAATAAAGTGGAATGTCTTGTTTGAAAATGATGGATATTTAATGAAAAATGTGTGCTTTGTGTATATAATTATGTTGTGTTTTATGGAAATGTAGCATTCTAATGTATTGATTGCCTAACAATGTTTTGGAAGAGGAATTGTAATTTAAGGGTAAAGAAAATGAAATGGTAATGCATTTGAAATTGAATACCTTTATATGTTTCTGTTATGAGAAATTCTGGTAGTAAGGATTAAAAGGGTGCAATATTTTCTTGGTCCTAAAATAAACTGATGGGTGTTAATGCTAATATGTAAGGATTTTGAGTGGTTTATGTATTATGGAATCATTTTTGAAATGCAAAGTTTTGATTGTGTTATTATTGTGACATTGATAACTAAAAAGAAAGGTCATGTTTGAAAGGGACTATATAAGTATGTATCCTTGTGAGATGAATTATTTTCATAGGAAAAGCTAGTGTATATTATTTTGATGTAATGAATCAACTTTGATGTTGGTAATATAAATTTGTAGTACTAATGTGTCATGTTCCCACCCTAGTTTGTGACTTCCAAGAGTAATTCAAGTTTTAGGGGGGGAGGATGTAGTGGCCCTCCATTCTAACTTTGGACGTGCAGGTAGTCTGGCTAAGGAACCTGAAGATGAAGGATGCAAGCTATGGGCATATTTGTGCTATGGAAACTTGTGCTTTGGTTATCTTTAGGATTTTCACATGATTTTGATATATTGTTATCATGATGATATGATATTATGATTTTGATTATGATTATATTTATTATCATGAAGAGGTACTGACTTGTGTTTAAGTGTTGTGGTTGCAGATGGAACATGAGATTTCATTAGTACTTTTGTGATTATGATGCATATATTGTTATGCTATTATTATTATGTAGAGATTTATTTGGATAGTTAGGTTCAAGGTAGTAGTATGTTGTTATGATAGGTGGAAAGGTCAGCATCGTACCATCAGATGTATGGGGGACATACGAGAGTGAGTTATCATTGCTAGAGTTCCTTTCCTAGTGCTTCGGCTTCTATGAATATGTTCTCTAACTCATATGCTTGAGTGAACATGTACTTGGCTACATCTCCACTTGAATTACCAGGTTTGAGTGTGCCTTGAAATGCAATGGATCAGTTGATTGGAGATAGCACTTGGTCCCCTACCCTAGCCATCATCCTCATAGAGGATGAGTATCCAGTTTGATACCTTGTCAGTTTTGTCAATTTGATCAGTTAGTGTTGCTTGAGGTTTTGCATGTTGACCTTGGATAGTGGTCAGGTAATTATTTTGGATTTTGATTTAATTTGTCTGATTATATGCCTTGGTTATCTTATGCATTAAAATAATTTGCTAGGAAAAAGGTACACTTTGATAAATAGATATATAAATATAAATAAATATATAACCATAATTAATAATGAAATAGATTTATAATGTAATGTTGAAATTAATAAATAATATAATAAGGTAAAATATTATAAAGTTGGGTTATATGATTAATTATATTGAGTAATAAATGTCGGTAAATGGTTTTACCGTTTGGGTATCAATTACATTTACCCAAATTAAGATTTTAATTGAAACATTTTTAATTGACCATTAATTAATAAATTAAAAGCTAACTATATTTTGGTTTGGGAGTTGGTTGGGGATCATTTTGAAATTCCCATACAACCACATTCTTCTTTTTCCAAAAAACGTATTGGGTTTCGGGGGGAGATGGTCTGAAAATGGGATTCTATTGTTAATTTTTGTGGAGGATTGGGGGATTTTGAAAGTTTGGATCACAAAATTAGAGCAGTTGGAATTTGGAATGAAAGGTTGAGCTCGACAACAAATTTTCATTCTTGCCAACATTGGATCCAAGTTGGATTCTAATCTTCTGTTCACTTGTTTTCCTGAATGTGTCGTCAATGGATTGAATTCTCTCTATTTCTGGAAATAAATGCTTTATTTTTCAATTCTACCTAGAAATGAGACATCTATCTATTTATTCCAATATAAAAATAATTAATAAATGAATCAATACATCTTGCAATCATTGCATTCCATGCCATGACGTCTTTTTACACTTGCCATTTACATCTCTTGCCAGTTTCTTAAGCCTTTTCATCAAATCCAATTTGTGCGCCTCTTGAACCTTTTCAAAATTTGAGAGAGAACTCTTAAGATCTCCCAGTTACATTTGAACCTATCGCAACCCAGGGTATGGAAACACAAAATATCGTGGCCTCTGGCTTTCCTTGACTGACACCATGTAGTAGCGTTCAGCGGTATCATAATCACCTTCACTATGTGTTGGTGTTTAAATTCGCACCTCTGGAATGCAGATTTGAAAATAGACAGCTATGCACAGATAAACTGCTCTTCAAATTAGGAGGGGAAGCTCCCTCTTGCTGATGGTGTTTGAAAGAAAGTAAACTAAAACTAAGTTGCCTATCTTTTTGATCAGCTTAGAGCACAAGGTTTTTTAAACACAAACGCCACAGCTGAGATTTTCTGATATAAGAAGTTCAACTAGGACTAACTTAAACTAAAGATGTTCCTAACCTCTCAAGTAATAGCAGAGCAAGAGAAGTTAGAAATTAACAAGGTAGATTTTCTGACAAAAATACTTCAATAATCTCTCTTTCAACGAACACCTACACATTTCACTGCAAGCTGAAATAAAGATCATAAAAGTAGAACATAGATAACGGAAATCTGAGATTTTGGACAAGGCAAAAGAGGCTCATGATTTTATTACTCAAATCTCTGAAACAAAGCTCACTTCCAACATGCCTTGAACAAGAAATTGCAGCTAAAGAGGCTTGCAAACTTATTCTTAACACAATAGAAAACAACAATCACACTAACTCCTTGTTGGCTAAAGAGGCTCAACAATTTGCTTATCACAACACAATTGAACAATACTTGAGCAACAAATAGAAGGCACAATAGGCTCAGCATTTTGTTCTCACTAGCACGGTTTTAACTAAGTGAACTGAAACTGAATAACAATTTGCTGCAATTCAGGCTCGCAATTTGCTATGACAATAACCATTAAAGAAACTAATGAGCAAAGGCTCTTATTTATAGACAAGCAGAGGAGTAGGGAACCCTAAAATATCCTTGCTTTCACAATCTAGGGCTTGCTCAGCAAGCAAGCTTTATTACTAAATCTAGAAAGATAAAACCCTAGAAAGCAGAAAAAGCGGGAAACGCCAACTATTACATCTTATCTTCTTTCTCTTCTCAAAGAATGGATAAGGATCATTCCAAGAATAGAAAGAAAGTGGGAAAGAAAGTTTCTAGAAGAAAGTTGCTTTAAAGCTCGATCACATCCGCTAAGAAGTTAGAGATTGTGTCCCGGTTCGGTGCATCTATACCATCAACAGCAAAGCACCACTTTTCAAGAATATCTTCAACATCTGCAATAGATCTCAGGAAATCTTTGACCTCATTGGCCGCTTTCTCAAACTTTGCTGACATCACCGAAATATGACCGATCCTTCCGCCAACTGGACTGCAACTGTGAACAACACTTTGAAACTGAACTTGCACTTCCTCAAGCTCGACGTAGGAACCGTCTTCAAGACTGTACTGAGAAGGGATTTCTATGACAAATTCTCTGATGAAAAGAAGAGCTTCAACCACCCTTTGTCTGTAGGCGACGAATTCTTTAGATATCCGCTCATAGGTTTTAACTTTGAAAACATGACGCTCTCTCCAGGCAAGTTTTTGTCTCTTGTGTTCTCTTGAAACTGCTGAACTGTAAGCCGTGTCTAAATCAGCAATGATAATCTCATGTCTCGATTTTACTTTAGCCAGTGTCTGTTCAAACCCTTGGATGCCTTGACGTAGCTCATGAATGTTTTCCCTTAACTGGAACATCCGTGCCAAGATCTCCTTTCCTCTGACAATGAAGGTCTCGATCCACTTCTGAGTCTCTTTCCCACAAATGACCAGCTGTCTTAACTGATGACGATCAACTGGTGTCTCCAAGACCTAGGGCAGCAACTGGGTTGCTTGTGAAGAACCATGGACAAGGTTAGAAATGAAAAGCCTGAGCTACTGATTTTCAACATTGAGGGCTACCTTGTCTTCTCCATCAACACTCACTTGATATGAAGGCCTTCTCCTAACCCTTCCTAAGGAGTTCTCAAGCCAAGACACAGTAGTATCTTTACTAACTTCCTCAGGAGGTGCTGCTGCAATCTCTTCATCATCTTCGATATCAAGATCAATGTGAATCGGTGAAGAACCTTCCAAAGGTATAGAAACATGTGTTGAAGGTGGCTCCTCTGCTTCATTCTGAGGTACGGGCTCGTCAGGAGGAACTTCTGAATCAACTGTAGGCTGCTCCTGTATGACTATGCCTAAGAAATCCAACCTTCTTTTTACATTTTTATTTGATCTACTACCTTTGACGCCATCTTGAGACTGACTTTTATCCTTTCCCTTCGACTGTGCTCTGGAAGAAGAGGGAATTGTCCTTGGCGGCTCTGCTACTGGAATTGAGTTCTTCCTTTTAAGCACTAAGAAAACCTTACTATGCTCATGGACTTGTCTTGTTCTGTCTTCAACTGAAAGAGATTCCTTGTTTGCCCAGTTAACTTGTGGAAGAGGCTGATCCTCGATTCATTTCTGAGTGTACATCGGGAGAAGCACATCTTCATCATTGTTTGATAGCCCTTCTATATCTTTATTTAAGCAGTCTTTCATCTAATGGAGAGTGAGCCTGCTATAACTACGCCTTCGCACTTCAAACTCATCTACACAGTTAGCCCAAAAATCTTCAAGTGCGGCTATATGATCATAATTCTTTTCCAATCGGCCAACGTAGACACCATGAAGGTCAAATGATCACCTCTCGCTGTAGGACTTGAGGCCGAATTTATCCAACTCTTCTCCTATTGTCTTGGCATCTGCAACAGTCCTGCATGTATAAATTCCCAACCCTAATGGAAAGTGAAGGGAGGGTTTCCTTCTATTCCTCAAGACTATGTGGACACCGTGAGCCTGCCTCAAGAACTCCATGAAGATGAACTCATCTGACAGATACCTTGGCAACATGAGCGGGGCACCTGAATAACCATAGACCCTGAGATAGGTAAAGGTAGGAAACTGTATAAACCAATCCGCCCATTCCGCCATTGCTGCCCTGGCAACTGAAGAGATGCGGATGTACAATTCGTTGTCTAGGTCTTGCACTATGTACGTCAAGAAGGACTCGTTCACCCTTTTGTAGTGGTGCAACGCCTTTGTGAACTCCAATTGGGAATAGTAGTTATATATGTGTTGTACGCTCAACGATCCCTCAGTGTTTAACCCTCTGAATTGACCTTGATAGGCCACCAGGTAGACTAGGTATGACACCATGTGGAATACATGAAACTGGAAGTATTATGTTATTTGCTGATGTAGGCAGTCACTAATCAAAGTAGGCCAATCATAGAATTCAATTTTCTTCATGATGTGGGGAATGGCGTAAAACATCCAAGGTTGGAACTTGGTGGCATCTTCTGAGCCAGTGACCCTGTTGAGCAAAGTGATGATGATGGCAACCTCGTCCTTGAATTCTCCTCGCCCGACATTCTTGGGCAATGTTTTATGTTTTTCTTTCATCCATTCTGTGCAATCTTCTTGCTATATTTATCTTTATGCATATTCCATATCCTTTCGCATTCACCCTTTGAGAGAGTTACGCTTTTAGGCCACGGGGGAATGGAAAAACACTTTTCAATCATATCAGGCTTTAGACTGCAAATCAATCTATTGTCTGCTGACTGGATCTCCCTTGTAGCCGGGTTGTAATGCTTAATGCAACCGATTACGAACTCAAGGCTCTGAACTGATATAGGGATTGATGCTGCTGCGAGGAGTCCAAAATGTCCCAGGTTCTTGATTGAAGCGTTGCCTGCTCTCTCCATGGCATGCAAATCGAACACCAGCTTGACATGATGCAAGTCTGTCTCAGCTATTTTGATATAATTGTGAAAGAGAGCTGATTCAGACTTGAAAACATTAGGAGTGTACTCCATTTCAGAAAACTCGAAGAATGACTGTAAACTCGCCTTGGTTCAGACAAGTCTTGAGCAACTTCTATTTTTAGAATGCTGATTTTTGTGCTCCAACGGACAAATTTTTTGAAATTTTTTTCTGAGATATGGGTTTTGTTCAGAATATCGATGCAAGACAACCTAGATCATCCATTTTTGAAAATTTTGAATTTTGCCTGAAAAAGCAGCAAACCCTAATTTCTTCAATTTTTCCCGAAAAAGCATCTGGGTTTTGTTCAGAATGTGATTAGAAATGGACCCAGTTGATTAGATTTGAAAAACCCTGACATTTGATCGAAAAAGTAGCCAACCCTAGGTTTTGAAAAAAAAGTTGTGATATGGGTTTTCTTCAGAAGACTGATTGGAAAGGACCCAGATGGTTGAAATTTGAATGCACTGAGGTCTTCACTGACATGCAAAATAAAAGCACTTGCTGCAACTTGATGAAGTTCTTGAAAAATTCTTTAGAAGATTGAGGCAAAAAGACCCAGATGACAAAAAAAGGAAAGCCTTGGCCTTCTGCTTGAAAAATTTGATCTTCTGGATGAAAAATCTTGAAAAAGCAAGGGTTTATGCTTGCTGGTTTGAAAAATCTGATGTAAAACTAGCAAGGATGGATTCTTGAATCACAAAAATTCTTCAAACTTGCTGCTCCAACTTTCTCCTCTGGATGCTACTTGCAAAAATAATGAAAAATACATGAAAGAATGATGTTAAATAGACTTTAGGGCTTTGGATTAGGTTTTGCTTTCTTTGCTTTTATTTTCAAAACCCTAAAACTCAGTCTCCTTGAACTTGGACGCCATTCTCCTCTTGCAATTTTGAAACTCTTTGAAAACTTCGAAAAATATTCTAAGGCATGAACATTTAGGCGCCCTTCTTCACCTGGGGCGCCCACTTCTTCTAGTGTTAGCCAAAATTTTGACATTTTCAACTTTTCTTCATTTAGACATGCTACTTCGCCTCTAATTTCCTGTTTACAGAATGATCTGACAGGTGAGTTGAAGGTTTCACGGTGGAGCCTGACTGATTCTAGGAAAGATGTTCTGGAGGCATCTCTGGCAAAATCTTTCATTTCGACCTCCGAATTCATGAGTGCCTTTTCCTTCTAGGGGCGCCCATCTTCCCCAGAGATAGCCATTTTCCTGATCTTCAAATTTCTTCATTAAATCCTCTTCTACAGACGATCTCATCGGATCTGGAGCTCCAGGCATCGGATTGACTGAAGACTATGCTCATCGCGAAGCTGACGAAAAATGAGAAGGGGTCTTTTGGGATGATCTTCACCAAACGATAAATTTTATGCCTCCAAAAGCTTGGGCGCCCATCTTGGCTGGGGGCGCCCATTTCACCCAGACTTAGATTATTTTTTCCTTTCTGTTGCTTACTTCTGGATCTTCATTCCCAGCCTTCGTCGGACCCTACATTCAGCTCCTCGTATCTGGTGAGTGTGAACTCTGATCGACGTGCTGGATATCTCGCTGGAAAGCTGAATCAACCGAGACGAAATCATGTTAGAGCCTTATCTGTAAATTCATTCGTTTGACCCCTGAAAGCTTGGGCGCCCTTCTTCACCAGGGGCGCCCATCTTCACCAGACTTAGCCATTTTTTATAATTTTCAACTTCAAGCTTGAAAACCTTCACTCTGAACCTTCGTCTTTGATCTGAAATTTCTGGGAGACGACCAGCTGAATATGTTGACGAAGACAGGCATCGCGAAGCTGGGTGGAATCTGAAAAGATTGAGCATACGTTTGGATCATGGTTGCTGAATTTACCCCTCCAAAAAGTTGGGCGCCCTTCTTCACCAGGGGCGCCCAAAATTTCAACACTTAGTCAAATTTGATATTTTCCATTTCCCCTCATTCTAACTTCAGCTTGGATACCCCTGTTCGGCGTTGAATTCTGGATGACTGAGTAATTTGATAACTGCACTGTTGAATCCATCACGGAGCTAGCAGAGAAATGAGCAGGTTTGACTGGAGGCTTGAAACCCTAATTCTGACATATGATGCCCTAAAAAGGTGGGCGCCTTTCTTCAACAGGCGCCCACTTCAGTGTTAGAAAATTTTCATGAATTTTCAATTTTCTTTCTCATTCGCCGTGCATGTTTATCATTTCATCTTCTGTCAAATGTTTAAGTCTTTGGCTGACGCCTAGCAGTCGAATGACCTCCATTGATGACCTCGGAGCCCCATATATGCTTCTGAAAAGTAGAATAGACCCAGTAGGAAAAAACTAATTATTTTTAGATTCTGACTACACCATCCTGATACAGACGCATTTTGAGCCAATCAAAATCAGTTTGGACCCGTCGGACCAACTTTCTATTTTTAGAAAATTTTGCTAGTATCGTTTCAAAAGAAACCCAAAAAAACCCAGAAAATATTTACTAATTTTAGAAAATTTCTAAAAATAGCAGTTTTCCTAAAATTTAGGGATGAAAAACCAAGATCTGGGTTTTGTAGATTAAGCTGCTCTTAGCAGACCCAGATCGTCAGAAATTAAAAATTTTGCGTTTTAACCCCTCATGCAAGACATGCACACCCAAATTCTGACCTTTTGACTGATTTAACAAGAATTTTACTCATTTCTTCAAAATATCTAAGTGTAACAAAAATTTTAATTTTGGGGTACAACACTATGATAAGATCGTGTAAGATTATTATATGAATGATATTTCATGAGAGGGTTGTCGATTGAAACAAGAGCTATCTCAGTCAACTGATCCACAAGAAAATGCTACCCACTCCCTGTTCCAAAGCTCCCACGTTGGCACATGCAGGGAGGACATTGGAAAATGTTGTGGGATTTGGCTTTACACCAGCCATTTACATTTTCTTGAACATTTCTAAGCCTTTTTAACAAACACATTTTGTGCCTATTGTTACCTATTTTTCACTACGAGCTCAAACAGGTAGAGTTGAATCAAATTCATCATTGATAGGTACATAATTTTTCATGTTTTGCTGATTTAAGTATTCATTGATCATCATAGAGATCATTTTACATCTGAATCATAGTACTATTGTGCAAGCATTTGGAATAGAAAAATTGAAAATTTGCATAGTAATGCCTTTTATTCATTTTGTAAAAATGTTGAATCTCGCACAAGCCGCGAGAGTAACTGAGTTTGATTATTACAATCAAAAGATGAATACAAAATTCAAAGGACAAACTACACTGCTGAAAATAACATAAGTGTAAAGAAGAGGAGCAATTCATCATTTCCTGTAATGATGAATCACTTTCGTTGGTATCTTCAGCTATCGCGTCTCCAAGCAGCTACAGCCTCGTTTCCTCGCTCCATGAACCTGCAAAATTGTAAAGGAGTGGCATTAGAGTTATACTCTAAGCAATGACGAATTACATTCTGCCTTACGCCTATGCTACCGACAAAAATGTAATTTGCATCAAAACAAGTGTTCATCAGATGAAAGGCTGACAATCAAGAAAAACATAACTCAATGGAAGCTTTCAACTTCTTTTATTTTGCTAACACATTTGTTTTAATGTGCAGGAACAGGTTCATCATGTTCGAGATCATTTTATCAGATATCAGATATGTGGAGTAAAATGGGCTCCCACAAGGGTAGAGCTCAGCATATCATTAAGATGACACCTCTCATTCACATTATTACATGAGAGTCATCAAGTGTTACAATTATCAAACAGAATTGTTGTAAAGCAATAATATCATAATGAAAGCAGTCTAGTTCAGCATGGTGAAACAATTTGAGCAAATCATCTTATTGCTCACAATTCAATAAAACAATCAAAGAAGCATGTTATGAGAGCATTAGTTGTATTTGTTGTAGTTAAGTTTCAGCTTTGTATTTCAGTCATATTTACATTTTGATGAGACATTGAGCTCCTTTATACGGAAGGGAAACATATTATTCAACAATTCAATCATTTCTTACAACTCCAAAGTACAGACGCAGTCTACAAAAGACTTAACATCATGGTAAGGGTTTCATTTAAAACAACAATCATAGATAATACTGTTGCTACAAAACTAAAAAGTAATTGAGATTGCTGCTATAGTGTTCCTGGTGGTAATAGATGCTTACAGAAGTTTTGACAGTCATAAAGGATTGAACACAGTGAGACAACAACACAAAGTATGAATTATTCAGCATTAACATTAAATGGAGTATCTGAGTCCAATGGCAGTCACTATTTACACAAAGATATTCAAAATGGAAACCACATAATGTAACATTCAAGCTAGCAAGAATAATTACTAATCATTTTTCTTTTAGCTGAAGGAGTTGGTTGAAATGACTCAATGTTTTCTAGTTCGTAAGATGAACACGGCCAAGAAAAGAACATTTCACTAAAAGCCATATTCAATGGACACGGCTCAGGCCATACAAAGTGGAAACAGTGACAAAATGAGATTATATGCAGTGGACACAGTTATATATCAAGAACAGTTACCACTCATTCATGGCAAAATCTGTTATCAATGATGGAATAAGTATTTGTGATCAACCACTATAAGTTCATGAAATTTAAAGACTCATATGCATTACAAAAATGATATGCTGCAAGGATCTACATTGTTATAAACAACAATGCACTGTGACAGTGATCAAACAAGACAGTTTATTCAAGAGTCAAAATTATATTAGAACTTTTGAAATCGGTGACAAAAGCAGCTTAACTCTTGTATTAATGGTTATGTGAGCTTCATATTAGACATGTCTCAATAAAGATGCAATGAAAGCAACCATGTGCAATAAAGATGCAATGAAAGCAACCATGGCAGTCTCAGAATACCCATCTAAGGGTTTCTAATTAAAATACAATTTTGTCACTGTGAAACAATAGTGCATTAGCAAGGGTTATTTCCATCGGTGAGTCCAGAATGTGTTAGTTCGAATATTTCAAGAGTTTCCTCGTAAAATCCATTTTTTATGTGCATTCTACAGTCATACCACGTCATGAGGTGACATCTCTTCGAGGTAAGTAAAAGTAGAATTTGAGATTATGGGGTTATTACAAAACTTGTTTCAAAACCCTCATACTAGGTTTGTTTCATTAAAGGCATATGGCAACCTTCATGATATGCACAAGAAACAACAAAAATACGCAATATTTGTGCATAGAAATGATTTTTGTTTGATGGTTTTGATCTTTTCCATGCTGGTTCTTCATTAACCAGAATTTGTAAAGGAAGAAGAACTTTTCCAAAACCCTTCAGATATCAATGTCAGAATGCAGAAAATAATAGAACGGAACATGGAGATAGTGGCGGCCTGAAAGAGGCTGAAAAGATTCATAGGAATGGAAAGATTAACTTACCATAGCCACCATTAATAAATCTTTTGAGAGTTATTTCCTGGTACATATCCATCAGTGCAAGTCATGTTTTTTCCAGCTCTCATGGCGGCCAAAGTCAAACAGAGTGCCAAGAAGATACAAAGAGCAAAGAAATGATAAATTATATATCAGATTTATGCACAGTCGCGCCATTAAGGCCTCAAGAAAAGCATTCAAATGCTCGAAAAGACTCAGATTTGAGATAAAATGAACTTCATCTTACCTGTTACATTTAGAATCTCTCAAGAAATTATCAAAATTAGTAGGAAGAAGGTCAAGTTTGAACTGAAACCCTACTCCATGGCGGCGGTCGACAGCTTCTTCATGAAGCTTCTCAAAGTCAAAAGAATGGTAATGATTTAGGGTTGGATGATTGCTTTTGTTCATCGCCCTAAACTCATTTTTGATATTTTTGTTAATGATTTTTAATAATCATTATGTCTTTTGTCTTTCCCGTGGCCATGACTTTTAAGTCAATGAGCCTAGCTAAAGTATGGTCGACCTTATCAACATATGAAGATTTGTGCTAAAGTATTATGGCAAAACATTTAAATTATTGACAAATTTATGCCAAGTGTGGTCGAATGGTGGTTATTTAGTGAAAAGTGCAAAATACATGCTAAGTATGACATATGGAGCTTGAAGGTCGTGTAGTGGAGAAATATATTTTCTAAATTAGCTTTATTCTTTTCATATTTATTTGCATTAAATAATGTAAATGGATTAATTAAATGATGCGTTATAAATCATTTAATTAATTCATCATCTAAAATGCAAATAAAGATGTTATTTAAAGCTAAATCACAATTTTACTTCAGTTACACATCAGACTCAACTGAAGATTTTCACATGAAGATGGAGTTCCAGTTGCATGGGCGAATTGACAAGAATGAGACAATTTTGCATGCTTTAGCCCACCTTTTCAGGGATTTCCAGTTTAGTTTGAGTTGCAGATCAGTTGAATGCTTTATGACTGCCAGTTCGAGATTGAGTTCACTCATTTTTGCATGAGTTTGAACCTCATTTTTAGGGATTTTTGCTTCTGCCTAGATTTCACTTTGGAATTGTCACTTTCTCATTGAAATTGACTTTCAGTTGCTTATTCATGCACTTTGAAGTGCGTTCATTCTTATTGTATATATTGAAAAAGTTTATCTTTTTCATTCCAGTTCTTGTTTTTCAACCTTTGCACTCGGCAAAGTGAATCATCTTGTAACTCAACTTTTATTTACATATTAATACAACAACAGGTTTACAGGTTCAAATTGTGTTATTGCAGAAGATTCCTTTAATTTTCAGTGTTTTAGAATTTTCCTTCTAGATTTCAAGCATCGTTTTGTGAGGAATTTGATCGAAGAATTACTGTGTTTCAGTTCTGAAACCTTTGATTTTTTCTGTCTTTTTCACATATCTGTATGTAATTTAGTTTAAGTTCACTGGTTATGCACTGTGCTTGTAATTGATTAGTCAATTTAGTCGTGAAAACCCCATTTTCCCATCAATATTGCATTAGGTCAAAGCCTCTGTTTAAATCATTCAAGTGATTAAATTATCAAATCAGGTTGTGCAGATTGGAGTGTTGAGAAGTTTATTGTGAGTCATAGTTGCAAATCATTATCGATTAGGTGCATCACCTTCAATTTACAGTTTTGCATACATTTAGTAATAGTTCTTCTATCCTTTTTCCAGCAAATCACCAGTTATTAATCAAAAATTAAAATAGGAACCAGCCTAGAATTTGGAGGTCTAATTCCTTATAGGATACCCACAGCCTGGAATTAGTTCCAATGTTTCAACAGATTGCTGAATTTCAATATTCAAGCATTCAGGTGCAATCTGTTTGACAACACCTATCATGCCATCAAGCATACCCAACCAATCACATTGGCTTGAAGGTTTCTGAAACCTTTTCAATTAATCCACTTTGTGCACACCCTGCTATCATATTAGTTCATGGGATGAGATCTCTTTGAGGTCTTCTGTCAAATAGTTCAATGTCTGCACACCTCAGCCTGGGTCGTGTGCCCTTCCCTCCTTGTGTCATCGTTGCCTTCATAGCTTGTCTTAGGGTTAACAGTATGTAAGTTATATTATAATTTGTATTTTGTTTTAGTACTATGATATATATATATATGTGTGTGTGTTATATTATGGTTAATAAAGATTGTTTTGTGCATTTCGATAATAATAATATGATGAATAGATATGTATTTATATATATATAGGTTATATATATATACATATTAGGGTTATTAGTAAAGGAATGGTTTTCGTGTGTGTGTTAGATTAAATGACAAAGAAGAAATAGAAATGGTATGTAATAACAACTTGCTTTTAATAGGAATGGGGAAGCTTCTTCTCCTCCTCCAAAGACTAGACATGTGCAGGAGCCTGCGGAGGGGAGCCGGAAAGGTAAGGCTGCTGGCCTTTTCTTGGAGAAGAGTCTCCCTCTCTCCTTGGCTGGTGGTATCTATGGTGTGGCTTCACCAGTTACTGATTTGGGGTTGCAGAAGCAGGGTAAGGGAAGAGAGGTGAGTGGTGGTATTGTGGGACCTAGTAAAGAGGATGCAGACAAGAGTTTAAAAAGGAAGGATGTTGCAGAGGAAATTGCATGCTCCATTCGAAAGATGAAGACTCTTGGTTCAGTTGGTAAAGGTAAGGAAATTTCTGTTGAAAAGGTTCATGCTAGCTCTTCTAATGAAGATGTTGTGGGGAAACGTGTTGAGAACCTTGATAGGGAGGAATGTCTGATGTGTTGGGCTCAGCCCGTGATAGTGCCAATATGTTTTTTTAACTTTTTAAATGGTTTTTCCGTGAGACTAATAGGATCAATGTTAGAATTAGAGGTGTTTCTAGTAATGCTGAGGACCCTTCTGTCCAAATCCAAATTGATAATCTCATGGATTCTCTTAACATTGTGGCCAATACTGTGGTAGAGGAAACCATTAATTTGAAACATAATTTGGAAGGTAGAATGTTATCCCTTGAGGATAAAGTTGATAAGCTATGGAATTTTGTGTTGAAGGGAGGTGATGCCTCTAAGGTCTTGGTTATTTTGGATTCTACCAAGGTGACTTCCCCTCTAATTGTTGCTAAGAAGAGAAAGGAGAATATGTTTCCTGATGTTAATGCTGTTGGGGGTAAGCTGATTGATGTGGAGGGTGCTGTTGAGAAAGGTGTTGTGAAAGCTAGTGTTTTGAGTGCTGAGGTGAAAACGGGTGGGCCGGGAGCCAGAACCAGAAATAGAATGAAAGCTCAGGCCATGGCCTCGGGTATTGAGGTGTCTGATACAATGGATAATGAGTAAAGGTTGGCTACTCATGAAATGGAAGCTGTAGAGACTCTGAACAATCTATAGTGTTGTTGGCTGGTTGCCTTATTTTTGGCTGTTTTTTGGCCGTCGTTGGGTTTATTGTTGCTTAATGTTGTTTTCCTTTGTTATCAACTACTTTTTGATGTAAAGGGTTTGGGGCCCATTCAAAACCTATTTTTTACCTCGAATCAAAACTTGCTTTTAATCAAATAAGTTAGTATTAAAATGAGTATTAAATTGAGTATATAATTAAAGAGAATTGATTTATTCATATATAGGTAATCAAATGATTTGTAGATTAGTTAAATGAATTAGATTAAATGTTAAAGGATTTTGAATCAGATAATTAAAACGGGTAATTAATTTGCAATGGATAGACGAATAGGATATAAATAATCAAGTAAATTGATTTATTTCACATATAGGTAATTGACAGTTAAGGGAATTGTTAATATTGTGTGAAGGTGAAATGTTAGGGAATAAAGGTTATTCAATTTAGATGTTTTAGAATAAACAATAAATGATTTAGATTATTCTCAGTTAATTATTCAATAGGTGAATGATGATTATTTTTATATAACTAATTATAGTTGATTAGTAAAATTGCCATGGAAATTAATTTTGTAGAATAATGTAATTATAGTGATTTTCAAATATAATTATTGACGGTAAATAATCTCTATTGTAGTAAGTGGTGAAGTTTTAGTGAGTGATAAGTGAAATAATGCTTTAATTAAAGGAATGTCTTCATGGGTATAATGTGATGATTAAATGGTTTGCATTAGATAATGTGTTTTGATTAATGGATTAAGTGTATATGGAATTGTCAAAATGAATGTCATATGTGTATAATATATTCAAGTTTTGTGCCATTGGGAGATGTAATTAGAAGGTTGGTTTCCAGAGGCCTAGGAGGGAGTATATTTGTATGTATGGTCCTTATGATTGTTAACCTTGGAAGTGGTTTGGATATGTTGTAGGCCGTGTGTATTATGTGAAATGCAAACCCTAAGGGTGTTTCTCTTCTATCTTTGTATGGATCCATGTGATTATGATAAGTGTGCAAGATGGCCAATACCTTGCTTGATGTGTAGGGTTTACTAGTTACAAGTAGGGGGAGTTTGTATGGGGGCCAGGGCCTAGGAAGATCTACTAGGATAACCCATATCAAGCTATGTGATGACACTCCTCCCTATTGCAGTCTAGCATTCCCTAGTTGTATTTCCTCATTATGTTGTGTGAGTGCCTCTAGAAGTGACGTAAGTGTTGTAAGTAATGTTGGAGTTGTTAGCAGTTTTGTATTGGAGTCCATGTATAACCCTTGATTGTGTTAGCCTTGCCTTCCTGACTATCTGTTGGATGTGGGACTTTGTGTTATCTCCTAGCACGGGGGGTGGACCTCAGGGTTCCATGTGGTCGGGAGATTGGTCTTTTTCTCCATTAGGTATTCTTGTTGCATGTTCGTGAGCATGCTGATTGATCATTACACTGTGGACTCCAGTTCCTGTTCCTACAATTGTGAAGGCATCCTTTCATGTATTTGTATATTGGATTGTATATCATTTTGTATCTCTTAATGAAATCTGATGTATTCTTCCCACATGCACTAGGGGAAGCATTTTTGTAATTTTTGTAATGATGTAACAATTATTGATGAAATATTCTTACAAAGAGTACTGTAAAGTAATGCATCTTGCATATGTTAGTTAGCTAGGAAATATTTTTAATGTTGATTATCAGTCGTCATGTTATGGAATTAAGTAATGTAGAATCATTTAAATGAACCTTGTTTGATAGATAGATCATGCAAAATTTGTTTCTAGTAATCTTGATTTGTGAGTAGTGCAGTCGAGGAACCTTAGAGGACCTAGGTTTATATTACTATGTTATGTTATGCATTCTATAGTTGTTTAAAAAAAAAATTCCATTAATTTGACCTAGTTTTGTGTTGTGCACTAGGGTTCCTTGGCAGGGGCATTACAAGATGCATTATGGCTTTTCCACTCCACCCAAATAGTGATCCAAATAGAAAAAGTTGAACCACTTGCTCTTGGGCACCCAAATTATTCATGCAATAATTGAGGAACATTAAATGAGCTTCCATAACTTGTAACTCCCCAAATCTCATGCCAAGAAGGCATATTTGAAGATTCGACCTTGAAAATGCTACAAAAATGAGTCCAAATCACCATAAACCTGTAACATAACAACTTGGCCAAATATTTATCAAATATTATAGGCCTTATTAAAGAAATTTATTCACCTACAATATTGAAATTGCCAAAATAAAGAAAAAACTTAAAATTAAATATTTTTAGTTTATGCAAGATTGCTAGTCAACCGTGGATGCTCCTGCATCAATAGATAGGAGAAGCTTTCTTTTCTCTGGGGTCTAGTAGTGTAATGGACCTAAAACCTATGTGGAAGTAGTTCCTGCAATGCAATGAGTCTATAAAAATGGTGCTAGGATAGGGCTGTAATGCCCACACTAATAACTAATAAAAAAACAACTAATTAGCTATATTTCCTCAAAACTTTAATAAAATAAGTATTATAAGATAAACAATTCACTTTCATTTATGACGTGTAAAATTTTCAAGGATGAAATCTTGCCACAACAACTATACAAGGATTAATTGAAATGATTAAATATTTTAAATTATCATTATTATTAAATTAACGAGAAGAGAAATCTAAAGAATAAGTTTGCTTAAGAATGATGAATTTAAGTTCAACTAAATTCTACACCTCTAGAAGATATTTGTTATTGTTACTCAATCAAAGCTGAGTCAAGTCTAACATAATTGCAATGAATATTACACTCTTGCGAGTATATGCTTATATATATATGAAAACCTAAATACATGTATTAATGATTCAATCTATGCATATCACATTAAAATGTATATCATATAAATCCAATTGCATAATATTAACAAGTTATCTCGTGCGTAACTAAAATTCACATTTGTTTTACGTACTACCGATTAGGAAGAAACTGAATAGATAAGTTAATTCGTTCAACACCTTTTTATGAATAATTGCACAAGACCTTCTTTAATGTAACGTGTAGCAAATAAACAAGAAAAAGTATTTATTTAAAGAAAACACAACATATACTATACAGGTTACCATATGCTGGCAATTTCATGAGTAGGAAAGTATCGATGGAAATAGCTTCATAATCGGCTATGCTATTAACGCAAGGCTGATAGACCATAAAAGGCATGCAACAAACTTAATGACAATGGCATTTATTTATTCATTTTCGTACTCCGAACACAAATGATGTACAAAATTGTTTACCCAAAAAAAAATGCATAAGCCCAGGGAATTAAATAATAACGCTGTCATAAGATACACTACAAATGGTCGCAGATACAAGGTGTTTTTGCTGCAAAACACAACGGTGAAAATAGCCCGAGAGAAGAATACACAACCCGGGATAAGCCCTACTCATAAGAACATAGAATTAAATCTCTTGAACGGATATCAAACCAATCGAGTCAAAGTAGAAGTAAACCCAATCAAAACATAAGATGGTGTTTCCCACTTGGATACGTAAAGAATTCCAGAAGGAACAAATAAAAGAAATTAAAGCATCACACAATTCAAAGGATATGTAAAAGGAGTCAAGGAATCGTAAGAAGAGAATTCTAATGAAAATGAAATACATTGAAGATTCTCACAGCTATATACTCTTTTGGTAAATCTAAGTTAATATTTCCTCTCAATACCTAACAGTCTGCACTCTAAATATGATAGATTTGATAAAGATATTTATCACAAACTTTTCGAGCAACTTACCATAATCTTGCTATGAACTATAAAGAATCACAATATTAAACACGACAACAAGATCTAGCTAACTCAGTTAATAACATAAATTCATTTCCATGCAAATATTTACATACATCAAATATCATTGCACACGAACTATACTATTAAGCTAACACAATATATAAATTGAATAGTATAGAAGCAATTAATGTAGGGTTCGTGGTTGCACAGGAAAGTGTCGCTCGGGAATGAAGGCATCGATCCAGCAACAATTTTCCTTACAACAAAATACTCCACTATTATAACACAAAGATTTGACACATTTAATTTTCACCCATAGAGCGATTAAGGAAATTACATGGGCTGTGATGCACAATTACAATGACGGTATGATTTTAAAGACATTGAATGCACAAATCACCCACGATTGGACAACAACACTTTCTCAGAAAGAAACGTTTGAGACACAAATTGTATACAACATCAATACCATAAATCTAAGAACATTATAGATGAATGATTTACACAAAAATTGATTCTTATTATTTCAGAATAATGTGTTCAGTGCAACGGGAACCAAAATTATATTTTATCCTTAATTCAGATCTTTCTTTGTAGTGTTCAGAATGAAATACAAACATTCGACAAGAATTTAGAATAATACAAGCAGAAACACCCAATATATATCTGGTTCCCAATGCAACTTTTACAGTATATGTCATGGGATAACCAACTGCTTGGTATCCCGAAAACATCACAGCAAGTTCTTTGTTCACCTAGGAGGTTCATACAGAGATAGTTTCTATTTGTAACTCTATTCAATTCAAATTTGACTAAACCAACATTTACAGAAATGTACACACACATATGTATGCTCCCTCTAATCTTTTTGCTTCACATTTCCAGCACAATGTCAACCTGCCACAAAACATCGAGCAGCCCAACACTGCTCTTCTGGTGGAAATACGGGAAACAAAGCCCAAATGACCCAGATAGACAGGAGAAGGTAATTTTAATCAAAACACAGTTAACAAGGCATACTCACAAAGAACCCATGCTTGGATTCTCCAGAGGGGGAGAAGGGGGATTCCCTTCCGTGTTGGGGAGAAAAATTTCACACTTTATCTCCAACTACAACATCAAATATCCCAACTCCACACTTCCTTCCAGCCAAGCCTTCACACACATTATACTACACTCAACCTCCAATTCACCACACAACCACAACCATCGTCCACCCTTCCAATCTGCATATAATTCCATTTTATACACATCCCCAAGAAAGGCTCTGCGCCTTCCTCAACCCCACATGAAGGACTCTCTCAGCCCGCAAGCACGATCCGCTCCTTGATCGCACCCCCAACCCCATAACACATGCCAGAAAAGAAGAAAAATAAATGAATAAATAAATAAATATACGCAAAAGCAAATGCAACAGCAAAAAAATATCATTCATTCACTCAATATTTTCAATGCAATATAAAAGCCATAAATATAACCGTACCTCGGCTATCCAAGTTAGGATCAGGCCAATCCAAAAAAGATTAGATTCCTTTCTATCAATCTTTCTATTCCAGCCAATTCCATAAGAAGGAAACAACCCGTTCCCACCCACTTTTTGTTTTTCTCCCCAAAAATGACCAAATGATAAAAAGAACCTAGAGATAAATTCACCCAAACCTGTTACTTAAATAGCTTCCCCACAGCTTTTTTCAACTGAAAAATCACACGCACATTAAAACATAACCCCTTTTTTTTATAAAATACAAAATGAAATCAAACAACATTTAACATAAAACTCCCTATCCCACTTACACAATAAAATGAATACATAAATAAATAAACCAAACATTTAAACATAGGGGCTTTGCCTCCAAATCTTAAGGGCTTGGGCTCCCCACCTACAATATCTCCATACAAATATTAGTACTTTTGGAAAGTATAATCAAAGCATAATATACATATATATAAACATGGAAATTTCCTAGCATTATCAAATCCACTATTTAAATTTAAAGCTATCGGCACTTGCAAAATTTAGACACATATCCAAACATTTTTAGGATCGCTACCATATTAACCAAGTGAACATATCACAATATCAAAAATAATGTTATTAAATAAACATATCACATCATCCACCACCAATAAATGTTTAAACATGCAGATTAAATGTATATGTCCACAACTAAGATATCAATATCCATGTACCAAAGTCACTTCCAAAACCATATCTAAACACCACATAATCATGAAAACAAACCAAAACCTTAAAAGTAGCACTAGTGATGCCCTACATTCTCCATCCCTCCCCCCCAAAACTCAAGCTTCCTCTTGGAAGCTAGCAAAAAGATATGGAAATAAAGGTCTCATTTTAGCTGTGTCCTCCCATGTAGCAAAAGACTCATCATACGGGTCCCATTGGATCCTGACCTGGTCCAACTGTCGTCCTCGCAAGGCCAGAGTTCGTTGATCCAATATGCAATCTGGCTCCAAGGTTAATTGTCTGTCTTGTGCCACTTGTAAATCATCCCACTATAGAACATGAGATATATCTAAAACATATTTCTTATGTAAAGACACATGAAAAACATTATGGATCTGAGACAGGCTGGGTGGTAGAGCTAAGCGGTATGCAACTAGACCAATCCTCTCTAGTATCTCGAAAGGGCCAACAAATCTTGGTGCCAACTTAGAACCCTTCCTATAATAGATAGAGCTCTTGTGGGGGCTAACACGCAAGAAGACTCTCTCTCCAACCTAGAGCTCACAGTCAACTGTAGTCCTAGTATCGACATACTGCTTTTGTCAATCTTGGGCTATCTGCAACTCTTCTCGAATCTGAGCTACTTGCTGCTCCATCTCTCGTATAAGCTCAGGGCCTAATGCGACCTGGTCCTCAAGCCGGTCCCAACTCAAAGGGTCCTACAGGGTCTCCCATATAGAGACTCAAACTTAGGTGCCATCCCGAGTGAACTATGATGCCCATTTTTATATGCAAACTCTACTAGATACAACTACTCCTCCCATTGAGTCTATTGGTCCATAACATACATCCTGAGCATATCTTCCAAAACTTGATTCACATGTTCTATTTGGTCATCCGTCTTTGGATGATAAGTGGTGTTGAAGTTTAGTTGAGTGCCTAAAGCTTGCTGAAGGGCAGTCCAAAAAGATGAAGTAAAAACAGGATCCCAGTAAGAAATAATCCTCTTTGGAACTCCATGAAGTCGCACAATATCATGTAGAAAAAATCTAGCTATTGAGGCAACATTATAGGAAGAACTCATAGGAGAGAAATGTGCCACCTTAGTTAACTTATCCAATGTTACCATAATCGCATCATGCTGACGTGCAGACATAGGAAATCCCACAATAAAATCCATAGATATCACATCCCATTTCCACTCTGGAATATCATGTAGTTTCAAGAGGCCAGCTGGATGTTGGTGTTCTTCTTTTACCCTCTGACACTCGAGACAACAAGCAACAAAATCTACAATATCCTTATGCATTCCTGCCCAGAAGTACAACTTTTGAAGATCTTTATGCATTTTCTTTATGCCTAGGTGAGCCACATAGGGTGCTCGATGAGCCTTGATTAAAACCAACTCTCTAAGATCACCAAAAGGAGGAACATAAATGCACCCGTGATGACGAAGTAACCCATCAATATCCACCGAATATCCCCCATACTTGTCTTCCAAGGGACCTTGGTACTGAATAATCTCACTGTATAATGTGTCCTGAGGCAAAAATTCTAGAATATGTCCATGAAGATCATTCTTCACCGTCAGAGCCAACAATTTATGTCTTCACTTGCTAAGGGCATTGGCCACAACATTTTCCTTCCCCTTAATACAGTGAATATCAAAATCGTACTCACAGAGGAACTCCATCCATCTTCGTTTTATGCAATTTAAGTTGGGCTAAGAAAAGATATACTGCAAGCTATGATGATTTGAATGCAACTAAAACTTGTGCCCAAGCAGAAAATGTCACCATTTTGTTAAAGCATGGACAACTGTAGCCAGTTCCAAATCATGTGTTGGATAATTAAGGTCATGATTTCTCAATTTGTGATCTACTCGAAGGTGATCACACGACCTTCCAGCATGAGAACAACTCCAATGCCCTCAATAGATGCATCAGTACAAACAACAAAGTCATCGACAGGATTTGGAATTGCTAAAATAGGTGCATTGGTAAGCTTCTCCTTCAATAACTAGAAGGCTCTCTCACATTGATCGAACCAAACAAATTTCTTACCTTGCCTTTGAAGAGAAGTAATCGGATGAGAAATCTTGGAAAATACCTCTACAAATATTTTGTAATAGCCAGCTAGACCCATGAAACTCCTTACCTCTGCTACATTAGTAGGTGTCAACCAATCCAAAATAGCTTGTATCTTAGCATGATTCACTAAAATACCATTTCCTAAAATAATGTTCCCTAGGTATTGGATTTATGTCTGGAGAATTCACACTTGGAGAGATTGGCATATAATTGGTTTTCTTGCAAACATTGTAACACTTGCCTTAGATGCACCACGTGCTCCTCAACTATGCGAAAATAAATCAAAATTTCATCTAAAAAGATGACCACAAATCGGTCCAGAAAAGTGTGAAAAACACCATTCATTAGGCTCATAAAAATTGTTGGAGCATTGGTCAATCCAAAAGGAACAATGGTGAACTCATAATGGCCATAATGTGTATGAAAGGTTGTTTTATGAATGTCTGCTTCTATAATCCTTAACTGATGATACCCTGATTTAAGATCTATCTTTGAGAAAATCTTTGCTCCATGTATTTGGTCAAAAACATCATCTATTATGGGCAACATATATCGATTCTTAATGGTGAGCTTATTTAACTGCCTATAATCAATACACAATCGAAGGGTACCATCCTTTTTCTTTACAAATATGACCGATGCACTCGATGGTGAAATGATAGGATGAATATGGCCTTTCTCTAATAGCTCCTCCAACTGCAACTTAAGCTCCTGAAGTTCCTATGTGGTCATTTTGTATGGGGCCTTAGAAATAGGTTGAGCTCCTGGAACCATATCAATGTGGAAATCAATCTCCCTTTTTGGCGGCATTCCTAAAAGTTGAGATGGAAAAACATTAGTAAACTCACGAAGTACGGGGTGGTCATCCAAAGTAGTTTCTACCTTGTCCTCTGACCTATCACTAATAGAGATGGAAAAGAATGGACTTCCTTTTCTCATGCAACGTTTAAGTTGTATAGCAAAAAACATCCTTAGTGACACTGGTCTTTTGATACCTAAGACTATCACCTTCTTACCCATATCATCCACACATTCAATAGAATTATTGCGACAATCAAGCTTGGCCTCATGAGTGTTCATCCAGTCCATACCAAAAATCACATCATATGAACCTAATGGTATTACCCTAAAATCCACTAAAGTAGAAAAAGAGCTAAAATCTAATCAAAAATTCCTAACCAGAGAATTGACAGTCATTTTGGCACTTGATTCTAGCTCCACATCCCAATTAACATCTTTCTTAACCACCACCAGACATTTATCCACAATGGATGGGGAAATAAAAGAGTCTATGGCATTAGAGTTAAAAAGTATAGAGATAGTAATCTTACCAATTTTACCAGGGACCTCTTTGATTGATGCCTGATGATCCACCTATTGATTATCCATCACTGCAAAAACTTGATGAGACCTACCAACATCACCAACAATAGGTTTGGAAGCTGCCATCTATTGACCCCTTGTAATGACCTTGTTCGAAAAACACTCACTAGCAATATGTCCCATACCACCACAATTATAACAAGGACCCTTAGGCAGTGCTAGAGTTTGAAACCCTGGTTTACTGGAGCTGACCTGACTACCCTTGGAACTTTGTTGCGAGTGAGTTGGCCCAACCCATGGAGGCTGAGTCCTCTGTCCTCATTTTTGTGAAGGGGTTTGCCATGGCCTTGCTGATCCCCCCTGAAATGACTTAGCTTTCTGACCCTACTATTGTTGTGGCCAAGCTGACCTAACGGGAAAATAGGTTGTCCCACCCCCACTCCTAGGTGGTGCAAAAGAGCGAAAAATGATTGTGGATCTGAGGAGGTGGGTTTTGATGATGATCATGATACTTTGGTTGAATTTCCTCAGCAATAAGATCTTTATCCACTACCTGCCTCAAGGTAGAAGGCTCTGATAGTTGGACTGATCTTGCAATCCCATGTTTAAGACCTCTGACAAAACAGTTTACCATCAATTTTTCATCTTGGATGTAATCAACATACTGCATCAATTCCAAAAAAAAATTCTCATACTGAGCTACTATAAGTCCCCTCTATTGAAGGTCATGAAATTCATCAATTTTCCGCTATCAGAAGTGATAAGTAATATATCTTTTCTTAAATAGATCCAAGAAGACTTCCCAAATAACATTATCTGGAATCAAATTCCCTTTTTTCACCTCCTGTTGCCACCAGGTGTCTGCATTATCCTTAAGAAAATGGATGGCCAGTCTAGCTTTGAGATTACTACTATAGGTTTTGAGTGCGAAACATTTCTAAATACTAATCAATCAAATCTCTACCTCTCAACCCTCAATAGAACCAGAAAAATTTTGCGGTTGAAGGTAAAGGAAATCTCGGATCAACTTATCCATATCAATGCGAGCATCTTTCCTTTCTTGAGTATCTTGAGGAGGAGCCCCATAATTTCTAGATTCCTCCCCCTCCTCCTCATGACACTCAACTCATCCCCTGCTTGAACTTTTGTTGTGCTCTCGGGATAGAGAATGATTTTCATCTAAATGTTGATGTTCTTGGTGATGGGGCATGGGAACCCTGTCTTGAATAACATCCACTAACTACTGCAAGGTCTATAGTATTTGGGGCCCATGGTCAACATTTTCTTCAAAATTTGTTGATGATGTTGGTGTGGAGTGAAGTCTCCACCGTGGAGGCATTCTACACAGAAAACAAAAGGTTACATAAATTACTACCATAATTTTCCCCAAAGCTCCCAATTTTTTTTGCAACCTGGAGCTTTGATACCTATGTAATGCCCACACTAGTAACTAATAAAAAAACACAACTAATTAGCTATATTTCCTCAAAACTTTAATAAAATAAGTATTATAAGATAAACAATTCACTTTCATTTATGACATGTAAAATTTTCAAGGATGAAATCTTGCCACAACTATACAAGGATTAATTGAAATGAATAAATATTTTAAATTATTATTATTAAATTAACGAGAAGAGAAATCTAAAGAGTAAGTTTGCTTAAGAATGATGAATTTAAGTTCAACTAAATTCTACACCTCTAGAAGATATTTGTTATTGTTACTCAATCAAAGTTGAGCCAGGTCTAACATAATTGTAATGAATATTACACTCTTGTGAGTATATGCTTATATATATTTATGAAAACCTAAATACATGTATTAATGATTCAATCTATGCATGTCACATTAAAATGTATATCATATAAATCCAATTGCGTAATATTAACAAGTTATCTCCTACGTAACTAAAATTCACATTTGTTTTATGTATTACTGATTAGGAAGAAACTAATAGATAAGTTAGTCTGTTCAACACCTTTTTTATGAATAACCATACAAGACCTTTAATGTAACACATAGCAAATAAACAAGAAAAAGTATTTATTTAAAGAAAACACAACATACAGTATACATGTTACCATATACTGGAAATTTCATGAGGAGGAAAGTATCGATAGAAACAACTTCATAATCGGCTATGCTATTAACACTGATGGCACCTTCAAATTTTGCAGATTTGAAGTGCCCATGATGAAAAACGTTGATTTGCACACTTAGAAGTGCCCCTGAAAAATCTTCCTCAGTGACCTACTTTGGAGGGGCATAAATTGGAGCCAGTTGATTTTCATGTCAAATCCCTTGGTTGGTGTATTCATTTGACATATGTGAACATGCCTACTCAGTTTCAGCCTCCTGTGATGAGTTTTAATACAATTTTGAAAAGAAAATCTGGATGGTTTTGGGTTTGTTTTGATGTTTGCAAATTCTCAGGCTTGCGAAGTGCCTTCCTGTTCAGACTAATATTTCACAGCTGGATGGTTGTCATGGAAAATAGATCCCTACATTCCCCTCATATTCATATGCTCTATGGTCAGGTTTCAGAGCCATAGGATCAAGTTTGATATTTTTACCAGGTCAAAAGCAAATGCAATTTGTTTTGTTTTTACATTTGCATTTTCAAAATGTTTCAAGGAGGTCAACTTTGACCCTTAATATTTGGTGAAGAATATGGATTGGTGAAGAACCCTCTTGCACACATGCTCAATGGACCTAAATGACCTAGTGTTTCTAGTGGTAGCTTCCCAGGAGGTGATTTGGTATTTTTTCGAAGTGGTGACTTGGTGAGCCCTAATTGGTTTTTGACTGTTGCAATTGCTAAAAAGTCTAACTGAGCCACTTTGGCAATGAATATCTTACACCTCGAAATCTATTTTTCCAAACCGTCTGCTGCACTGAATTCTTGGGTCAAATGTCTACATGCCTGTGCATTTTCATGACTTCGGGAGATTGACTATTTTTCTAGGGTGACTCTAGAGGCCACTTGACCTGTTTTGAATACTGTGCAAAGTGTAAGAAAATGGATTATGATAATTGCCCACTTCAATTTTTTCATGCCAAATGCATTCAAAGGCAGCCCTAGGTCAAATTGAGGATGAAACTTGTTTCAAAACAAAATTTTCTTTTAGTCGGGCCCATAAGGGGACCCAACATATGTCACACAACTTGAGGAAAGTCATACATTCAAGGGTTGATCACATTGATCTTGTTGTAGAAGTGAATAATGTGATGACAATATGTAGATGAATGAAGCAAATCTTTTATACAGGCTAGTAATGCTTATGTTTCCTCATTATGTGGGTGCATATCTACATTTTGCAGCCATAGAAAGGGCTCGGGTGAGACATAACTAAGTTTAGAATTTTTTAGGGTTGCATTCAAGAAGTAAATATTCAGGGAAATTTACAAATTTATTCTGCAATGATTCACATTTTGATAGGGGTAAAGATGTTTAGTGATGCAAGGGATTTGATGGAATGCCTTATTCTCTCCTCCAAGTTCCATGCCTCAGCTTTAGATATTTTCAGGTCATTGATTTCTACATATGCTTCTTAAAGTTATAATCAAATGCAACTACCCGACTTGGTATTTAAAATATTCAAAGCAATGCAAAAAAAGGAGAATTTGTCCCAGTGTTGACACTTGGAATTGTGTTTTGAAGCCTATTGTGAGAAAGAGTGGGGATGTTTCTAAATGCAAATGAAGGTGGTGATTTGAGTTACCATGGGATAAAGTTACAACACTATTTGATCTTGCTGGGCTATTTGAACAACTATAGGACACTGAGAAGGAAAAATATTTAATAAGGCTAATGTTACTAGGGTTTCCTATTAATTAGCATACATATCTTCATATTTTGCAGCCATGGCTTAGGATCGAGGTTTAAATGAGATTCAACTAAGTTTGAATTAATCAGGGATGCATTTGAAGATGGCTTGAAGACTCATCAAATGAAAAGTGGCAGCATGGAACTACAAAGAAGAGACTGACTCAATAGCAAAAGAAAAGTCAAAGGCTACACAAGGTGAATTGGATGCAATGAATTCCTTTGTTGACTTTATACTTGGAAGTTGGGATTGCTCAATATGTTTACCAGCAAGAGGAGAAATCTAAAGAATGCAACAAAAGAAAATCTTGATGGAGCACTGCTACGATGGAGGAGTGATCCAAAAAAGGAGGCTATCGAACCATGTTTGTAAGTGTTGGTGCCAAGATGAGAAATGATTTTGTTGTAGATGGCAGCCATTGTATTGACCGAAAGAGATTAGTTTGACATTGTAAAGGGAAATATTCACATAGTACATGAGTAGGTTGTTGCGTGGAATATCTTTGGTTAAAATCTCGATTAGGTGGAAACTCTAGAACATGGTTGTTTCACAAGAGGAAAGTTAGTGCTTACATTGAAAGTGTACTATAATTGTTGAGGAAGCTTTATCTTGGTGCTACACCTGAATTGCACTATTCTCAGCTCAAATACATTGTGGAAGCCCGTGTTCTCATGGCTTGGATGCACAACAAATACAAGTGCATATTAACTACTACACAAATTCAATTGATGCCACCATGACTGCTGGAAAGGGGTCAATCTGATAGCGTAGAGGAAATATTTACACAAGTATAAGAAGCTACTGTTAGAAACATATTTGTTCAACTGGGTGATGCGTGGGAAAACCTAGCCTAGGTCTACCTTGCGCAACGACAGTGCGTGCCTATAGTGAAAATGTATCAAAATTGTTTGAGGAAATTCTATTTTGGCACCAAACCCTAATTCCATTCCATGGAACTATAGAATGCAAAGCAAAACTAGGGAATTTTGTGTCGATATCGTATATCTCTAATTTGATTCTACTTTTCCATGTTAGATTAGTGATGGGTGAAGTGTTCTCTTCATCGTGCATCATTGTTTGATGTTTCATTTCTTGAATCATATTAGAGATATGTGATGGAGAGATAAATTTTCCTATCAGTAATAGCCTTCTCCATTTTCTGGTTGGATTAGCGATTGGAAATGCCATGTTCTATACATCATGTATCGCTAATTACAATCTCCATTTTCTCACTTTATTAATGATATGCGATGGTTGTTGGAAATGTTGATATCCAGTGGTGGGCTCATGGATAAGTATCGCATGGAAAAAATTTAAATCTTGCTCAAATGATGGGAATTAATTAAAATGTGAGGGTAAAATAAAAGATGCACGGGTAAGTATTTTTATATTGTCTAATAAAGAATTAAAAGCTCTCACATTTTAAAAATTATTTTTCTTTGCTGGAGTTAAAATGAAGGGTGCATGGGTAATAGTTTTTACACAACCTAATAAAGTGAATTAAAGTATTCATTGTATGAAACAAAAAAATTTAAATGTAAAAGGCATGGAAAGTTAAATACAAAGGTGAAATACACAGGTGTGAGGGGTTTTTACAGCAAAGTGAAGAAAATGAAAGGGATTTTCACAGTAAAGAACAACATATTCTCAACCACAGAGAAAAGTAAAAATGGAGCAAATTTTCAACTAAAGGGCATAGATGAGGAAGGTCATCACGGTGAGGAATATTTTTTGTTACAGGGAAAGTCAAGCAAGAGGTGTGAATCAAAGAGCAGATTGAGGAGTCCTCATAAGTAGTGGGCAATTACTGACCTATGGAGCTGAGTTTTCCAGGTGTTTGTTGGAGATCTTCACTTAGGGTTTTACATTTTCCTTTAAGTGCTATTTTTTGCTCCATTTCTGGGGGGGTTGTCTTTGTAATTAATCACAAAGAAAATTTTGATGATAATACAAAGCATTTTAGAGTCAATTTTTAGGGTCTAAGTATGTCAATATCTATGTAATTTTGATTGTAATACTAGCAAGATAATACTAAATGGTGCAAATTCAAGACCATTTTACTCTCCTATGTACTGGTTTTAAGATTATGAATAATATAATCAAGGTTATCTTATTTGTCTCTATCAATTTTAGATGGATGTGTGGCTCTATTCTGGTTTATTAATTCAAAGAATTAATGTAGGTGCTTGAATATGGCTGTAAATTTGTATTAAACTAAGTGCTAAGATGCTAGTAAGAAGTAAATGTTAAGATTCAATGTTGAAATAATGTGATGTAGAATTTCATAGCTTCATATAATGTCAGGTGTGAATATTTTTATTAGATTATGTAGGTGTTTGAGTTGACTCCATTCCAAGGATGAGGCACTGATCTAAGTGTTATATTCATGCTACATTTGTTGGTTAATTCAACAACTAATCACAATTTATAATCAATTTACTTATCAGTCTTGTTGTGGGTGCGTGTGGAATTTAATACATAACATGTCTCATGTTTATGTTAGACACTACCTGAAAGGTCAACCAAACCTTTAGGGTATTGTGTCTATTAAAAATTTAAGGAGAATCATCTGTTTACTGTGTGTTTGATACTTTGGCACACAAGTATCTGAAAACACATTGTTGGGATTACCCTCCCAGGTTTAATAGAGCTTGAAGTGCAAGAGAGAATATCAACCTCCCATTCGTTGGACACTGAGCTTGAAGATTCTTGAGCATAAGGGTTGGCTACCCTTTAGAGGATTTTAAGGTTCTGTTGGAACAAAGAACCAATAGATTGGTGACTTTGTTGGGGAGAACTTTAGAAAATTTTGATAGAGGATCATCTAGCCTTAAGAGTCATTGAAGTTTCAAAACAGTTTGTAACCATAGATTTGAAAATTGTGGAATCTTGTTTTCCCATCCGAGTCACCAAAAAACTAGCGACTCTGTTGGGGAGAACTTTGAATATTCAATTGTTGACTGTTCTATTACAGAGTCATATTATATGCTGATTTGAACATTTGGTTCAAATATTGAAGGAATTCATACTTGGAGAAAGAAATTGTTGCAATAAACCTGAAAGTTTCATGATCTATGGTGCTCTTTTGGTGAAAGGAACTCAAAAAGAGATTTATCTTTGAAAGAGCTTCATAATTCTTGAAGTTCAGTCCTCTGTGAAGAGAGGTGGTGAATCTGTCAAAATAACCTGATGAATATGTGAAGAACATTTCAGATCTACAAAGATTTCTAGTCAGGAAGAAGAATTTGTAGTAGCTTGCAACATATCTAGGTATTTTTCATTGCTTGGTTTTCAAGAAGGATAAATTTGTATATGAAAACCATATTGGAAAGTCTTGAAAAAAAATTATTCCCTATTGAGTGAAACTAAGTACTAAGAAAGGGAATAGTAGTGTTTATTTTACATACTTCTGAGTTATAATTTGTAGTGTCTATTATGAAATGAAGTATGAAATATTTTTGAAGAAACTCATTTAGAAGATCTTAAGCATGTTGAGATAGGAATTTTCATTGTAAAAGCTTAAGATCAAGTAGAAGTTTGAGTTGTCCTGTGTAATTGCATAGTATGAAAAGGCTTGTAGAGCTATAAGAAAATGTATCATCAACATATGCATCCTTGTGTGGACCCAAATGTAACAATGCATAATGTTCAACCCCTGGCATGTCATTAAAGAAATTTCTCCACTGAAAGACATAGAGCCATAAATTTCAATAGTATTTTGGGGTTTCCAAATGCCATACCATCTAAAATCAGGGAACACTTGCCAAAATTCAATGGTGAGAAGTTTGAATCAGCAAGTAGGCATCTATGAGAATTCAATAATCTAATGGATGACTACAAAGTTGACCATGAGGTTGTTTGTTCAATCCCTAAATGGAGATTCAATAGATTGATTCTCTGATTTACCAACATGCTCTATCTATTCTTGGGAGAAGTTCAAAGTAGTGTTCATGGAGAAATTTGGTGAAAGAATCTTGATGCTATTTCTATGATCAATAATTTTATGAGCATTGAGAAAGAAGAGGATGAGTTAGTTCCAGCATTTAATCGAAGATTTGATAAAAAATTGAGGGATATTCCTAAGGTTTTGAGACTAAGTGATGCAGTGTGTTTGGTTGTTTATTTGGGAGCTTTCGATAGTGATATGAGCTATCTATTAAGAGATATGGATCCTAAAACATTGCATCAAGCCTATGGTATGGCCATGAACATTGAAAACAATCGAAAATATGGAGTGCACATGGGTCATTTGTCTACAAGTGTCTGCTGCCCTGAGACACCAAATGTTGATGAAAGGTGTAAGTCAGAAGTCGAAAATGAATGTCAAAGCACTTACACCCCTATTGTTTCAGCTTGCACATCATTCCATAATATTGATCACATAGAACCCCAAACAAATTGTCAAGAAGTTGCATGCATTTGTAACCCTATGGTCTCTATTCAAGACATCTCTTGCATAAGGAGACATGAAGGAGAATCATCATATGATCTCTATGTAAGATTTATGGATACTTTGGCTGCAATTCCTTAGTGTCACAGACCTAAAAAATTTAGTGTGCATTGATTTATTTTATAAATATTATGAACCAAGTTTGAGTGCTTTGCTAAAGGAGTTGAAGCTTGATAGGCTTGACCAAGTGTGTGAATATTTTTCTCTTTTTGAAAATATTAGAGGTGATCATCGAGAAGCTATCATGTTTTCAATTTGTGATGATAATGATTTTGTTGCTCCATATAAGTCAAGCAGTAAGATGTCACATGAAGAAGAAGAGAGTAAAGAAAAGGTTGAAAATGCACACCTCATTGAAGCAAATGAAATGAGTGGTACGCTCATTGGCTATGTAGATAATGATTATAGTCATCATTTTCCAAATGCATGGTCTAGAGAACAGAAGGAGGTATGTGAAGTTATCCCTTGTTGCAATTCTACTAATCAGGGAATAGAAATGGGCTCAAGTATTCAACATGGTGAGTTAACCCAAGTGATTGGTGATGTTGAGGTAGTGTATGTAAATAACCAATCTAAAGAGCAAGAGCCTACATGCATGTTTGGTATCCTCCCAAGTTTCATTGAAGACATAAGATTGAGCATTTAGTCTAAATTTTTTGAACATAGTTTCAATATTGATGAGTCCCCTTGCTGCAATGTTAATAATGGCATTGAGTATGATCATTCCTCTATTGATCATGATTATCCTCATAAAGAAGAGATAGAATCCTTTGCTGCAAATGAGAAATATGTTGATAATGATGGGGATGCATGTTTGTTTGAGAAGGAACAATTTTCTTCTTGTGAAGAGTTTTTAAAATGTGAGTCAAAGATGTTAACCATTGATGATATGAATGAAGTTGAAAATCTATATGTATGCTCTTCTAGTGATTGTAATGATTTTGAATACAGTGATGATATGGAAGATTTAGATCTTCATCTTAAGGAGGCGAAAGCTTTTATGACAACAATGAATGTATGAAAAAACCCCTTATTTGATGAGCCTCCATCTTCACTGGAGATGAGAAATGATGATCTTTATTGGTGCAAAGATAATCCACTCTTTGTTGAGAACTTTGATGATGCATTTGAAACAAGGTTAGAGTGTGGTCTTGAAAAAACAAAGCAACACATTGATGAGATCCTCGAGGGCATTGCCTATGAATGCTTTACATTTGATATAGATGTTGCACATAAGGTTGAGTATCATGATGTCAACTACTTAGAAGAGTATGAAAACTTTTAGTTTTCAGTGCAGTTGGGAGGTATTTTGATGGAGCATGACAATAAGATGAAGATCAAGGAATGTTATTTTCAATATGAAAATATTTCATTTGATGAATATAACACATATGTGTCATGTGATGAATATTTTTACTTAGTGTCTAATTACAAATTGCAAATTGACAAAATTAATGGTGACAGTGGCAAGTTCAAACATGTGGTAGTGATGGTCAATGGAAATGTTAGTGACAAGGTTAGTTTGTGGGCAGTTCGTGGTAGTGTTTTTAGAATTTCCTAGTGCAAACTATAGAGAACAGAGTGTTTGATAGAGGTAAGGATTGGTACTTCATTTTTGGAGGCCCAGGGCCACCAAATGAAGTTCAAAAAATGAGTTCCAATTCAACATAAAGAAGCAGTTCTAGTGCACCCAATGGACTTGGCACTTGGTCTACTCCCCAGAGATCTGGAGTCTCATCATGTCCAAAAGGGGCATGCACCCCCAGTTGGAGCCACTGATGGCACATTCAAATTTTGCATATTTAAAATGCCCATGATGAAAAAAGTTGATTTGCACACTCAAAAGTGCCCTTGAAAAATCTACCCCAGTGACCTACTTTGGAGGGGCATAAATCAGAGCCAGTTGATTTTCATGTCAAATCCCTTGGTAGGTGTATCATTTGACATATGTGAACATGCCTGCTCAATTTCAGCCTCCTGTGATGAGTTTTGAAAAGAAACGCTGGATGGTACTAGGATTGTTTTGTTGTTTGCAAATTCTCGGGCCTAAGAAGTGCACTCTTGTTCAGACTAATATTTCATAGCTGAATGATCGTCATATAAAATGGATTGGTGCTTTGCATTCCCCTCATATTCATATGCTCCCACTACTAAAATTGACTCCATTTTCTGATGAACGTTCGTCGATCGTTCGACAAACATTTGTCGGAAAATCAATGAATTGACGAAAAAAATTTCGTCTCAATTCTGACGACAAATTAAATGTCAAAATAACGGCATAGATTCTTCGGTCGTTGGCATCATAAAATGACTTAGATGTTCATCAGAATATCGACGAAAACTTTGTGTATCCATCGATGAATTACAACCAAAATGCAATTGCAATGGCTCTTCCAAAGTGTCGAAACAACACCAGAAGTTCGTCGCCATTTCGACGAAATGGGAAAGGAGTTACGACGAAGATTTCGTTGTAGTTATAGCAACTTTTTCAGACCTTTTGGGTGATTCGTCAGTGGCCTTCATCGAAATTGCGACAAAACAATGCAATTTTGAAAAGAAAAAAAATTCGTTGAAATGTACCATCGTGGAGACTCTTGGCGATGACCACCGAAGCCAACCCATTGGTGAGAGATCAATCATCGGCATAGGATAGAAAACTCACTCTAATAGTCCATGTCTTGCCGATGACTTCCGTCGGCAAGACAGATCCAATGTCACACCGATCTGACCTCTTCAAGAGTTTTGAACACTGTTGGTTATCAACAAGACATTTTGAGGGTCTCGTCGATTAAACAAGTGTCTAAGAGCAAGTAAACAAATGGAACCTATTAATTTTCTTATTTTGGGGTTCTTTAAATCATAGAATAGATACCATCTTCTTGTGTATAATGTACTTATATTCATATTTTAATTTTAGACCAATTGTCATATCACATTCCATTTTCCTTGTACAAAGTATTCTATAAGCAATATATTGATAATTCCAAATGATTTATGGTGTTGTACAACTCTACCTATCATCATAGTTCTATTGTTCCCCCCTAGAGAATCCTACAAAGACAAGTTTACAATACCAAGTCAAATAATATGAAAAAGACTTACTTCTATACAAATTAAATGATTATTCTCACAATGGCAATTGTCTAATTACAACAACAATTCCATGAAAGGTTATCCATGCTTCATAAGAGATGATTGATTATACATACATACTGCAAGATGCATAGAAAAATCATTACACTTGAGAACAACCAAGGGCTAACAAGCGAAGGAGTTAAGAAACGTCTGGATTGAAGAGAAAATGTGTAGGGAAAATGCTAAGCAATGTCAAGAGAACAGAGCTTGTAGAACATATTCTTGACCTAATCAAGCTCTTGAACAACTTAAACAAAATTAAAATACTAACACATACATGAGACATGTAATGAACTTCCAATATCTGCTATCTTTTTCATTAATGTAGAGGTAGGTAAAGGAGAAATAATTATAATTGTAACACTATTCATAGTCCAGTAAATTATGTTCATAATTTGTGTTCAATGGACCTCAGCTTTATCATTATTATTGCCCATCTAATACCATATTTTAATCCAGGGTTCAACTATCTCAGATCTAAAGAAGCACCTTCAATTAACCATTTAAAGTACTATAAAATAAGGTAAGACTTTTACTTGAGAAAGATTGGGTACACTTGTAGGATTAAAGTTCTTGCAATCATCAGGATTTATTGGCACACAGACACAACCTGCAACATATGAAGTAATGGATGACTACAAGTTAGTGAAATGGTCCTTAATATGTGTGGTTTGCAAATTGATTGGTAGAAAATAAGGTTACAAACAGATCTACATGAAAAATTATGAGGACAATCTACTGTAATCATCAAAATAGATGAAAAGTGCAAAGGAAAGAGTCGAGCTACATCTCTAGAGCCTAAAAAAAACACATGCAAGAAACATAAAAAAAGAACAAACCAGTTTTTGGATGAATACAAAATGGTTCCTTCAGCAAGTGATTCATATGCTTTCACACCACAGGACATTAAGAAGATTTTAGTCTTCCTCTATGAAATTAACTACTTATAGAATAAACCCAAAAACCAATATTATATACCTCCATGTCTAGCCGAGGGTAGGTATAAGAGAAAAAAATTTCCTCAATGCAATGCGAAAAATATCAATGTGTGTGTAGGTTTGTATTACTCAAAATATCATTTCACTGCCTAAGGAAAAATACCAAAGTGATGTTTTAAATTTCAATCTTCACATAGGCTCCCTTATTGCTACACATGCATATACAAGCATTATTCGAGCTCTAAACTATTCAAATATTAAGGATTTAATTATCTATAAGATGGAAAGTTGTTGTTTAGACATAATCCATCATCTTTTACATATCTTTATTCACTCCTAGCGCTTCAGATAAATTTGTGTAAATGAGATAGAAATGTGAATCTTTTATGACAAAGAAATTTCTTAAAAGGAGGGGGGAGAGAGAAAAGGGTAGGGGGCAAGAGAATGCTTGAATGTATAGCAAAGTATAACATTTTTATCATTATAACAATGAAATGAATCTTAAGTTTGAAGCATTAATATCATTTACAACATTTATGATCAAGAATGAATGTAAGTAGAGAAAATTTTGCATACCTGCAGATGGTACAAAATTTCATGGTTAAGTGGAAGCCTCCCATCAACAACAAGATCAAAATATCCATGTATCTATCTCAATCGAGCCTCTAAACCCTTCAAAGTCTTCAATTTTTCCACTAACCTGTTATGCACAAAAGTCAAATTTTAGAGTTATGTCACCACTAAAAATAGAAGAAAGCAGAGCTTTGAAACCAAATCCACACACAACACAATGTGGTATTCATACAAAGCCATACAAACAAACTAAACTCAGAACATTGGAATGGAAACAACTTCAAATTATGATGCAGAGCATGGATTCATGGTATAAAGAATCATTTTTTTGCCACCATAGTGAAAAGTTAGCACTTTCTTTCATCTTTCCATATTGGTTTGATGCTTCAAACGATGAATTTCTTATATTGAAAAGTGCATTACCTTATTGAGATTCTCTTTGTTTTGAGAATAGTTTAATATTCTCTATTTAACAGGGCCAACCAGGTGACAGTGGAAGCTCATTTGGCCCCTCCACGCCCCTCACCCCCCCGCCCCCCCACATCACTCTCAATTCCCCATACCCAATCATATAACATTAATCATGCATTCATCCATTAATAACATATAATATTCATTCATCCATTAATAACATATATCATTCATTCATTAACATATAACATTCATTAATTAACATATTCACATTCATTCATTAACATATAATATTCATTCTTTCAGTTTTTACATATTATCAAAAATATGGTTGTCATGATATGATTACAATCACTTTTTTGTTTCTTTAAAGCTATTTTTTT